>CAKAOJ020000337.1:672500-698223 GCA_916701645.2 Sebastolobus alascanus | reverse complement strand
ATACTATACTATGACTTTTTCGACATACTATACTATGACTTTTTGTTTTACATATTATGCTATGACTTTTTTTTTTACATATACTGACTTTTTTCGACATACTATACTATGACTTTTTTTTTTACATACTTTACTATGACTCTTTCGACATACTATACTATGACTTTTTCGATATACTATACTGTCTTTTTTTTACTCATTATACTGTGACTTTTTTTCGACATATTTTACTATGACTTTTTTTTCGATATATTTTACTATGATTTTTTTTTAAATACTATACTATGACTTTTTTTTGACATACTATACTATGACTTTTTTTTGACATACTATACTATGACTTTTTTTTACTCACTATACTGTTATTTTTTTTTCGACATATTTTACTGTGACTTTTCTATCGACATACTATACTATGACTTTTTTATCGACATTATACAATGACATTTTTTTTGACATACTATACTATGACTTTTTTTTGACATATTATACTATGACATTTTTTTGACATACTATACTGTGACTTTTCTTTACTCACTATACTGTCTTTTTTTTGACTTATTTTACTATAACTTTTTTTCGACATACTATACTATGACTTTTTTTCGATATACTATACTATGACTTTTTTTCGACATATTTTACTATGACTTTTTTTTCGACATATTATATGATGATTTTTTTTTTGAGATACTATAATATGACTTTTTTTTGACAAATTATACGATGACCTTTTTTTTGGCATACTATACTATGACTTTTTATTGACATATTATACTATGACATTTTTTATGACGTACTATACTATGACTTTTCTTTACTCACTATACTGTCTTTTTTTTCGACACATTATACAATCACTTTTTTTCGACATATTATAGTATGACTTTTTTTCGACATATTATACTATCACTTCTTTTTCGACATATTATACTATGATTTTTTATCGACATACTATACTATGACTTTTTTATCGACATTATACAATGACCTTTTTTTTGACATACTATACTATGACTTTTTTTTGACATATTATACTATGACATTTTTTTGACATACTATACTAGGACTTTTCTTTACTCACTATACTGTCTTTTTTTTGACTTATTATACTATAACTTTTTTTCGACATTTTATACTATGACTTTTTTTTCGACATATTTTACTATGACTTTTTCGACATACTATACTATGACTTTTTTTCGATATACTATACTATGACTTTTTTTCGACATATTTTACTATGACTTTTTTTTCGACATATTATATGATGACCTTTTTTTTGACATACTATACTATGACTTTTTTTTGACAAATTATACGATGACCTTTTTTTTGGCATACTATACTATGACTTTTTTTTGACATATTATACTATGACATTTTTTATGACGTACTATACTATGACTTTTCTTTACTCACTATACTGTCTTTTTTTTCGACACATTATACTATCACTTTTTTTCGATATATTATAGTATGACTTTTTTTCGACATATTATACTATCACTTCTTTTTCGACATATTATACTATGATTTTTTATCGAGATACTATACTATGACTTTTAATAAACATACTATACTATGACTTTTTTTCGATATACAATACTATGAATTTTTTTCGACATATTATACTATGACTTTCTCCGACATACTATACTATGACTTTTTTTCAATATACTATACTATGACTTTTTCGACATACTATACTATGATTTTTTTTTAATCAATATACTGTGACTTTTTTTTCGACATATTTTACTATGACCTTTTTTTCGACATATTATACTATGACTTTTTTTTGACATACTATACTATGACTTTTTTTTTACATATTTTACTATGTCTTTTTTTTTTACATATATTGACTTTTTTCGACATACTATACTATGACTTTTTTTTTTACATACTTTACTATGACTCTTTCGACATACTATACTATGACTTTTTCGATATACTATACTCTCTTTTTTTTACTCATTATACTGTGACTTTTTTTCGACATATTTTACTATGACTTTTTTTTTAAATACTATACTATGACTTTTTTTTGACATACTATACTCTGACTTTTTTTTACTCACTTTACTGTGATTTTTTTTTCGACATATTTTACTGTGACTTTTTTTTCGACATACTATACTTTGACTTTTTTATCGACATTATACAATGACTTTTTTTTTGACATACTATACTATTTCTTTTTTTTGACACATACTATGACATTTTTTTTTACATACTATACTATGACTTTTCTTTACTCTCTATACTGTCTTTTTTTAATATATTATACTATAACTTTTTTTCGACATATTATAGCATGACTTTTTTTCGACATATTATACTATGACTTTTTTTCGACATATTATACTATGACTTTTTTTCAACATTATACCATCACTTCTTTTTCGACATATTATACTATGACTTTTTTTCGACATATTATGCTATGACATTTTTTAATGACATACTATACTATGACTTTTCTTTAGTCACTATACTGTCTTTTTTTTCGACATATTATACCATCACTTTTTTTCAACATATTATACTATGACTTTTATTTCGACATATTATACGATGACTTTTTTTTTTACATATTATACGATGACCTTTTTTTTGACATACTATACTATGACTTTTTTTTACTCACTATACTGTGCCTTTTTTTTCGCCATATTTTACTGTGACTTTTTTTTCGACATATACTATGACATTTTTTATGACATACTATACTATGACTTTTCTTTACTAACTATACTGTCTTTTTTTTCGACATATTATACTATCACTTTTTTTCGACATATTATAGTATGACTTTTTTTCGACATATTATGCTATCACTTCTTTTTCGACATATTATATTATGACTTTTTTTCGAGATACTATACTATGACTTTTAATAAACATACTATACTATGACTTTTTTCGATATACAATACTATGAATTTTTTTCGACATATTACACTATGACTTTTCTCCGACATACTATACTATGACTTTTTTTCAATATACTATACTATGACTTTTTTGACATACTATACTCTGACTTTTTTTTACTCACTATACTGTGATTTTTTTTTCGACATATTTTACTGTGACTTTTTTTTCGACATACTATACTATGTCTTTTTTTTGACACATACTATGACATTTTTTTTTACATACTATACTATGACTTTTCTTTACTCTCTATACTGTCTTTTTTTTAATATATTATACTATAACTTTTTTTCGACATATTATAGTATGACATTTTTCGAAATATTATACTATGACTTTTTTTCGAAATATTATACTATGACTTTTTTTCAACATTATACCATCACTTCTTTTTCGACATATTATACTATCACTTTTTTTCGACATATTATAGTATGACTTTTTTTCGACATATTATGCTATCACTTCTTTTTCGACATATTATATTATGACTTTTTTTCGAGATACTATACTATGACTTTTAATAAACATACTATACTATGACTTTTTTCGATATACAATACTATGAATTTTTTTCGACATATTACACTATGACTTTTCTCCGACATACTATACTATGACTTTTTTTCAATATACTATACTATGACTTTTTTGACATACTATACTCTGACTTTTTTTTACTCACTATACTGTGATTTTTTTTTCGACATATTTTACTGTGACTTTTTTTTCGACATACTATACTATGTCTTTTTTTTGACACATACTATGACATTTTTTTTTACATACTATACTATGACTTTTCTTTACTCTCTATACTGTCTTTTTTTTAATATATTATACTATAACTTTTTTTCGACATATTATAGTATGACTTTTTTTCGAAATATTATACTATGACTTTTTTTCGAAATATTATACTATGACTTTTTTTCAACATTATACCATCACTTCTTTTTCGACATATTATACTATGACTTTTTTTCTACATGTTATGCTATGACATTTTTTTATGACATACTATACTATGACTTTTCTTTACTCACTATACTGTCTTTTTTTTGACATATTATAGTATGACTTTTTTTCGACCTACTATACTATGACTTTTTTTCAACATTATACCATCACTTCTTTTTTGACATATACTATGACTTTTTTTTGACATACTATACTCTGACTTTTTTTTACTCACTATACTGTGATTTTTTTTTCGACATATTTTACTGTGACTTTTTTTTTGACATACTATACTTTGACTTTTTTATCGACATTATACAATGACTTTTTTTTTGACATACTATACTATGTCTTTTTTTTGACACATACTATGACATTTTTTTTTACATACTATACTATGACTTTTCTTTACTCTCTATACTGTCTTTTTTTTAATATATTATACTATAACTTTTTTTCGACATATTATAGTATGACTTTTTTTCGAAATATTATACTATGACTTTTTTTCGACATATTATACTATGACTTTTTTTCAACATTATACCATCACTTCTTTTTCGACATATTATACTATGACTTTTTTTCGACATATTATGCTACGACATTTTTTTATGACATACTATACAATGACTTGTCTTTACTCACTATACTGTCTTTTTTTTGACATATTATAGTATGACTTTTTTTCGACCTACTATACTATGACTTTTTTTCAACATTATACCATCACTTCTTTTTCGACATATTATACTATGACTTTTTTTCGACATATTATGCTATGACATTTTTTTTTGACATACTATACTATGACTTTTCTTTACTCACTATACTGTGACTTTTTTTTGACATATTATAGTATGACTTTTTTTCGACCTACTATACTATGACTTTTTTTCAACATTATACCATCACTTCTTTTTCGACATATACTATGACTTTTTTTTTGACATACTATACTATGACTTTTTTTCGACATATTATACTATGACATTTTTTATGACATACTATACAAGACTTTTCTTTACTCACTATACTGTCTTTTTTTTCGACATATTATACTATCACTTTTTTTCAACATATTATACTATGACTTTTATTTCGACATATTATACTATGACTTTTTTTTTACATATTATACGATGACCTTTTTTTTGACATATTATACTATGACTTTTTTTTACTCACTATACTTTGACTTTTTTTTCGACATATTTTGCTATGACTTTTTCGACATACTATACTATGACTTTTTTTCGATATACTATACTATGATTTTTTTTCGACATATTTTACTATGACTTTTTTTTCGACATATTATATGATGACCTTTTTTTTGACATACTATACTATGACTTTTTTTTGACAAATTATACGATGACCTTTTTTTTGGCATACTATACTATGACTTTTTTTTGACATATAATACTATGACATTTTTTATGACGTACTATACTGTGACTTTTCTTTACTCACTATACTGTCTTTTTTTTCGACACATTATACTATCACTTTTTTTCGACATATTATAGTATGACTTTTTTTCGACATATTATACTATGATTTTTTATCGAGATACTATACTATGACTTTTAATAAACATACTATACAAGGTTTTTTTTTCGATATACAATACTATGAATTTTTTTCGACATATTATACTATGACTTTCTCCGACATACTATACTATGACTTTTTTTCAATATACTATACTATGACTTTTTCGACATACTATACTATGATTTTTTTTTAATCAATATACTGTGACTTTTTTTCGACATATTTTACTATGACCTTTTTTTCGACATATTATACTATGACTTTTTTTTGACATACTATACTATGACTTTTTTTTTTACATATTTTGCCATGACTTTTTTTTTTACATATACTGACTTTTTTCGACATACTATACTATGACTTTTTTTTTTACATACTTTACTATGACTCTTTCGACATACTATACTATGACTTTTTTTTTTACATACTTTACTATGACTCTTTCGACATACTATACTATGTCTTTTTTTTACTCATTATACTGTGACTTTTTTTGACATATTTTACTATGACTTTTTTTTTAAATACTATACTATGACTTTTTTTTGACATACTATACTCTGACTTTTTTTTACTCACTATACTGTGATTTTTTTTTCGACATATTTTACTGTGACTTTTTTTTCGACATACTATACTTTGACTTTTTTATCGACATTATACAATGACTTTTTTTTTGACATACTATACTGTCTTTTTTTTGACACATACTATGACATTTTTTTTTACATACTATACTATGACTTTTCTTTACTCTCTATACTGTCTTTTTTTAATATATTATACTATAACTTTTTTTCGACATATTATAGTATGACTTTTTTTCGACATATTATACTATGACTTTTTTTCGACATATTATACTATGACTTTTTTTCAACATTATACCATCACTTCTTTTTCGACATATTATACTTTGACTTTTTTTCGACATATTATGCTATGACATTTTTTTATGACATACTATACTATGACTTTTCTTTACTCACTATACTGTCTTTTTTTTCGACATATTATACCATCACTTTTTTTCAACATATTATACTATGACTTTTATTTCGACATATTATACGATGACTTTTTTTTTTACATATTATACGATGACCTTTTTTTTGACATACTATACTATGACTTTTTTTTACTCACTATACTGTGCCTTTTTTTTCGCCATATTTTACTGTGACTTTTTTTTCGACATATACTATGACATTTTTTATGACATACTATACTATGACTTTTCTTTACTCACTATATGTCTTTTTTTTCGACATATTATACTATCACTTTTTTTCGACATATTATAGTATGACTTTTTTTCGACATATTATGCTATCACTTCTTTTTCGACACATTATATTATGACTTTTTTTCGAGATACTATACTCTGACTTTTAATAAACATACTATACTATGACTTTTTTCGATATACAATACTATGAATTTTTCTCGACATATTACACTATGACTTTTCTCCGACATACTATACTATGACTTTTTTTCAATATACTATACTATGACTTTTTCGACATACTATACTATGATTTTTTTTTATTGAATATACTGTGAGTTTTTTTTCGACATACTATACTATGACTTCTTGTTTTACATATTATGCTATGACTTTTTTTTTTACATATACTGACTTTTTTCGACATACTCTACTATGACCTTTTTTTTTACATACTTTACTATGACTCTTTCGACATACTATACTATGACTTTTTCGATATACTATACTGTCTTTTTTTTACTCATTATACTGTGACTTTTTTTCGACATATTTTACTATGACTTTTTTTTTCGATATATTTTACCATGATTTTTTTTTTAAAATACTATACTATGACTTTTTTTTGACATACTATACAATGACTTTTTTTTGACATACTATACTATGACTTTTTTTTACTCACTATACTGTTATTTTTTTTTCAACATATTTTACTGTGACTTTTCTATCGACATACTATACTATGACTTTTTTATCGACATTATACAATGACCTTTTTTTTGACATACTATACATTGACTTTTTTTTGACATATTATACTATGACATTTTTTTGACATACTATACTATGACTTTTGTTTACTCACTATACTGTCTTTTTTTCGACATATTATACTATCACTTTTTTTCGACATATTATAGTATGACTTTTTTTCGACATATTATGCTATCACTTCTTTTTCGACATATTATAGTATGACTTTTTTTCGACGTATTATGCTATCATTTCTTTTTCGACATATATTATGACTTTTTTTCGAGATACTATACTATGACTTTTAATAAACATACTATACTATGACTTTTTTCGATATACAATACTATGAATTTTTTTCGACATATTACACTCTGACTTTTCTCCGACATACTATACTATGACTTTTTTTCAATATACTATACTATGACTTTTTCGACATACTATACTATGATTTTTTTTTATTGAATATACTGTGAGTTTTTTTACGACATACTATACTATGACTTTTTGTTTTACATATTACACTATGACTTTTCTCCGACATACTATACTATGACTTTTTTTTACTCATTATACTGTGACTTTTTTTCGACATATTTTACTATGACTTTTTTTTCGACATATTTTACTATGACTTTTTTTTTAAATACTATGCTATGACTTTTTTTTGACATACTATACTCTGACTTTTTTTTACTCACTATACTGTGATTTTTTTTTCGACATATTTTACTGTGACTTTTTTTTCGACATATATACTTTGACTTTTTTATCGACATTATACAATGACTTTTTTTTTGACATACTATACTATGTCTTTTTTTTGACAAACTATACTATGACTTTTCTTTACTCTCTATTCTGTCTTTTTTTAATATATTATACTATAACTTTTTTTCGACATATTATAGTATGACTTTTTTTCGACATATTATACTATGACTTTTTTTGCGACATATTATACTATGACTTTTTTTCAACATTATACCATCACTTCTTTTTCGACATATTATACTATCACTTTTTTTCGACATATTATAGTATGACTTTTTTTCGACATATTATACTATCACTTCTTTTTCGACATATTATACTATGATTTTTTATCGAGATACTATACTATGACTTTTAATAAACATACTATACTATGACTTTTTTTCGATATACAATACTATGAATTTTTCGACATACTATACTATGACTTTTTTTCAATATACTATACTATGACTTTCTCCGACATACTATACTATGACTTTTTTTCAATATACTATACTATGACTTTTTCGACATACTATACTATGACTTTTTTTCAATATACTATACTATGACTTTTTCGACATACTATACTATGATTTTTTTTTTAATCAATATACTGTGACTTTTTTTTCGACATATTTTACTATGACCTTTTTTTCGACATATTATACTATGACTTTTTTTTGACATACTATACTATGACTTTTTTTTGACATATTTTGCTATGACTTTTTTTTTTACATATACTGACTTTTTTCGACATACTATACTATGACTTTTTTTTTTACATACTTTACTATGACTCTTTCGACATACTATACTATGACTTTTTCGATATACTATACTATGTCTTTTTTTTACTCATTATACTGCGACTTTTTTTCGACATATTTTACTATGACTTTTTTTTCGACATATTTTACTACGACTTTTTTTTTAAATACTATACTCTGACTTTTTTTTACTCACTATACTGTGATTTTTTTTTCGACATATTTTACTGTGACTTTTTTTTCGACATACTATACTATGTCTTTTTTTTGACACATACTATGACATTTTTTTTTACATACTATACTATGTCTTTTTTTTGACATACTATACTATGACTTTTCTTTACTCTCTATTCTGTCTTTTTTTAATATATTATACTATAACTTTTTTTCGACATATTATAGTATGACTTTTTTTCGACATATTATACTATGACTTTTTTTCGACATATTATACTATGACTTTTTTTCAACATTATACCATCACTTCTTTTTCGACATATTATGCTATGACATTTTTTTATGACATACTATACTATGACTTTTCTTTACTCACTATACTGTCTTTTTTTTCGACATATTATACCATCACTTTTTTTCAACATATTATACTGTGACTTTTTTTCGACATATTTTACTATGACTTTTTTTTCGATATATTTTACTATGATTTTTTTTTTAAATACTATACTATGACTTTTTTTTGACATACTATACTATGACTTTTTTTTGACATACTATACTATGACTTTTTTTTACTCACTATACTGTTATTTTTTTTTCGACATATTTTACTGGGACTTTTCTATCGACATACTATACTATGACTTTTTTATCGACATTATACAATGACCTTTTTTTTGACATACTATACTATGACTTTTTTTTCGATATACAATACTATGACTTTTTTTTTGACATATTATACTATGACTTTTTTTTCGACATAATATACTATGACTTTTTTTCGACATACTATACTATGACTTTTTTTGACATATTATACTGACTTTTTTTTCGACATATTTTACTATGACTTTTTCGACATACTATACTATGACTTTTTTTCGATATACTATACTATGACTTTTTTTTACTCATTATACTGTGACTTTTTTTCGACATATTTTACTGACTTTTATCGACATTATACTGTGACTCTTTTTTTTACATACTATACTATGACTTTTTTTTGACATATTATACTATGACATTTTTTTTGACGTACTATACTATGACTTTTCTTTACTCACTATACTGTCTTTTTTGTGACATATTATACTATAACTTTTTTTCTACATATTATAGTATGACTTTTTTTTGACATACTATACTATGACTTTTTTTCAACATTATACCATCACTTCTTTTTCGACATATACTATGACTTTTTTTTTGACATACTATACTATGACTTTTTTTCGACATATTTTACTATGACATTTTTTTTGACATACTATACTATGACTTTTCTTTACTCACTATACTGTCTTTTTTTTCGACATATTATACTATCACTTTTTTTCAACATATTATACTATGACTTTTATTTCGACATATTATACTATGACTTTTTTTTTACATATTATACGATGATCTTTTTTTTGACATACTATACTATGACTTTTTTTTACTCACTATACTGTGACTTTTTTTTCGACATATTTTACTATGACTTTTTCGACATACTATACTATGACTTTTTTTCGATATACTATACTGTGACTTTTTTTTGACATATTATAGTATGACTTTTTTTCGACATATTATACTATCACTTCTTTTTCGACATATTATACTATGAGTTTTGTTCGAGATACTATACTATGACTTTTAATAAACATACTATACGATGACTTTTTTTTCGATATACAATACTATGAATTTTTTTCGACATATTATACTATGAATTTTCTCCGACATACTATACTATGACTTTTTTTCAATATACTATACTATAACTTTTTCGACATACTATACTATGATTTTTTTTTATTCAATATACTGTGACTCTTTTTTTTACATACTATACTATGACTTTTTTTTGACATATTATACTATGACATTTTTTTTGACATACTATACTATGACTTTTCTTTATTACCTATACTGTGACTTTTTTTTGACATATTATAGTATGACTTTTTTTCGACATACTATACTATGACTTTTTTTAAACATTATACCATCACTTCTTTTTCGACATATACTATGACTTTTTTTTTGACATACTATACTATGACTTTTTTTCGACATATTATACTATGACATTTTTTATGACATACTATACAAGACTTTTCTTTACTCACTATACTGTCTTTTTTTTCGACGTATTATACTATCACTTTTTTTCGACATGTTTTACTATGACTTTTTCGACATACTATACTATGATTTTTTTTTATTCAATATACTGTGACTTTTTTTTCGACATATTTTACTATGACCTTTTTTTCGACATATTATACTATGACTTTTTTTTGACATACTATACTATGACTTTTTTTTTACATATTTTGCTATGACTTTTTTTTTTTACATATACTGACTTTTTTCGACATACTATACTATGACTTTTTTTTTTACATACTTTACTATGACTCTTTCGACATACTATACTATGACTTTTTCGATATACTATACTATGTCTTTTTTTTACTCATTATACTGTGACTTTTTTTCGACATATTTTACTATGACTTTTTTTCAATATACTATACTATAACTTTTTCGACATACTATACTATGATTTTTTTTTATTCAATATACTGTGACTCTTTTTTTTACATACTATACTATGACTTTTCTTTACTCTCTATACTGTCTTTTTTTTAATATATTATACTATACATTTTTTTCAACATATTATAGTATGACCTTTTTTCAACATTATACCATCACTTCTTTTTCGACATATACTATGACTTTTTTTTTGACATACTATACTATGACTTTTTTTTGACATATTATACAATGACATTTTTTATGACATACTATACTATGACTTTCCTTTACTCACTATACTGTCTTTTTTTTCGACACATTATACTATCACTTTTTTTCGACATATTATAGTATGACTTTTTTTCGACATTTTATACTATCACTTCTTTTTCGACATATTATACTATGATTTTTTATCGAGATACTATACTATGACTTTTAATAAACATACTATACTATGACTTTTTTTCGATATACAATACTATGAATTTTTTTCGACATATTATACTATGACTTTCTCCGACATACTATACTATGACTTTTTTTCAATATACTATACTATGACTTTTTCGACATACTATACTATGACTTTTTTTTGATATACTATACTATGACTTTTTTTCGACATATTTTACTATGACTTTTTCTTCGACATATTATATGATGACCTTTTTTTTGACATACTATACTATGACTTTTTTTTGACAAATTATACGATGACCTTTTTTTTGACATACTATACTATGACTTTTTTTTGACATATTATACAATGACATTTTTTATGACATACTATACTATGACTTTCCTTTACTTACTATACTGTCTTTTTTTTCGACACATTATACTATCACTTTTTTTCGACATATTATAGTATGACTTTTTTTCGACATTTTATACTATCACTTCTTTTTCGACATATTATACTATGATTTTTTATCGAGATACTATACTATGACTTTTAATAAACATACTATACTATGACTTTTTTTCGATATACAATACTATGAATTTTTTTCCACATATTATACTATGACTTTCTCCGACATACTATACTATGACTTTTTTTCAATATACTATACTATGACTTTTTCGACATACTATACTATGACTTTTTCTTCGACATATTATATGATGACCTTTTTTTTGACATACTATACTATGACTTTTTTTTGACAAATTATACGATGACCTTTTTTTTGACATACTATACTATGACTTTTTTTTGACATATTATACAATGACATTTTTTATGACATACTATACTATGACTTTCCTTTACTCACTATACTGTCTTTTTTTTCGACACATTATACTATCACTTTTTTTCGACATATTATAGTATGACTTTTTTTCGACATTTTATACTATCACTTCTTTTTCGACATATTATACTATGATTTTTTATCGAGATACTATACTATGACTTTTAATAAACAGACTATACTATGACTTTTTTTCGATATACAATACTATGAATTTTTTTCCACATATTATACTATGACTTTCTCCGACATACTATACTATGACTTTTTTTCAATATACTATACTATGACTTTTTCGACATACTATACTATGATTTTTTTTTATTCAATATACTGTGACTTTTTTACGACATATTTTACTATGACCTTTTTTTCGACATATTATACTATGACTTTTTTTTCGACATATACTATGACTTTTTTTTTGACATACTATACTATGACTTTTTTTTGACATATTATACAATGACATTTTTTATGACATACTATACTATGACTTTCCTTTACTCACTATACTGTCTTTTTTTTCGACACATTATACTATCACTTTTTTTCGACATATTATAGTATGACTTTTTTTCGACATTTTATACTATCACTTCTTTTTCGACATATTATACTATGATTTTTTATCGAGATACTATACTATGACTTTTAATAAACATACTATACTATGACTTTTTTTCGATATACAATACTATGAATTTTTTTCGACATATTATACTATGACTTTCTCCGACATACTATACTATGACTTTTTTTCAATATACTATACTATGACTTTTTCGACATACTATACTATGACTTTTTTTTGATATACTATACTATGACTTTTTTTCGACATATTTTACTATGACTTTTTCTTCGACATATTATATGATGACCTTTTTTTTGACATACTATACTATGACTTTTTTTTGACAAATTATACGATGACCTTTTTTTTGACATACTATACTATGACTTTTTTTTGACATATTATACAATGACATTTTTTATGACATACTATACTATGACTTTCCTTTACTTACTATACTGTCTTTTTTTTCGACACATTATACTATCACTTTTTTTCGACATATTATAGTATGACTTTTTTTCGACATTTTATACTATCACTTCTTTTTCGACATATTATACTATGATTTTTTATCGAGATACTATACTATGACTTTTAATAAACATACTATACTATGACTTTTTTTCGATATACAATACTATGAATTTTTTTCGACATATTATACTATGACTTTCTCCGACATACTATACTATGACTTTTTTTCAATATACTATACTATGACTTTTTCGACATACTATACTATGATTTTTTTTTATTCAATATACTGTGACTTTTTTTCGACATATTTTACTATGACCTTTTTTTCGACATATTATACTATGACTTTTTTTTTACATACTATACTGTGACTTTTTTTTTACATATTTTGCTATGACTTTTTTGGACATACTATACTATGACTTTTTTTTTTACATACTTTACTATGACTCTTTTTTTTTGACATACTACTATGACTTTCCTTTACTTACTATTACTGTCTTTTTTTCGACACAGTATACTATCCACTTTTTTTCGACATATTATAGTATGATTTTTTTCGACCTTTTATACTATCACTTCTTTTTCGAACTTATTTATATGATTTTTTTATCGAGATACTATACTATGACTTTCTAATAGAAACATACTATACTACTGTCTTTTTTTCGAGATACAATTATACTATGAATTTTTTTCCTCATATTATACTATGACCTGTCTCCGACATACCTATACTATGACTTTTTTTTCAATATACTATACTATGACTTTTTCGACCATACTATACTCATGATTTTTTTTTATTCAATATTACTGTGAATTTTTTTCGACATACTATACTATGACTTTTCTTCGACATACTATACTATGACTTTTTTTCAATATACTATACTATAACTTTTTCGACATACTATACTATGATTTTTTTTTATTCAATATACTGTGACTCTTTTTTTTACATACTATACTATGACTTTTCTTTACTCTCTATACTGTCTTTTTTTTAATATATTATACTATAACTTTTTTTCGACATATTATAGTATGACTTTTTTTTGACATATTATACTATGACTTTTTTCGACATATTATACTATGACTTTTTTTCAACATTATACCATCACTTCTTTTTCGACATATTAAACTATGACTTTTTTTCGAAATATTATACTATGACTTTCTCCGACATACTATACTATGACTTTTTTTCAATATACTATACTATGACTTTTTCGACATACTATACTATGACTTTTTTTTGATATACTATACTATGACTTTTTTTCGACATATTTTACTATGACTTTTTCTTCGACATATTATATGATGACCTTTTTTTTGACATACTATACTATGACTTTTTTTTGACATATTATACAATGACATTTTTTATGACATACTATACTATGACTTTCCTTTACTCACTATACTGTCTTTTTTTTCGACACATTATACTATCACTTTTTTTCGACATATTATAGTATGACTTTTTTTCGACATTTTATACTATCACTTCTTTTTCGACATATTATACTATGATTTTTTATCGAGATACTATACTATGACTTTTAATAAACAGACTATACTATGACTTTTTTTCGATATACAATACTATGAATTTTTTTCGACATATTATACTATGACTTTCTCCGACATACTATACTATGACTTTTTTTCAATATACTATACTATGACTTTTTCGACATACTATACTATGATTTTTTTTTATTCAATATACTGTGACTTTTTTACGACATATTTTACTATGACCTTTTTTTCGACATATTATACTATGACTTTTTTTTGACATACTATACTGTGACTTTTTTTTTACATATTTTGCTATGACTTTTTTGGACATACTATACTATGACTTTTTTTTTTACATACTTTACTATGACTCTTTCGACATACTATACTATGACTTTTTCGATATACTATACTATGTCTTTTTTTTACTCATTATACTGCGACTTTTTTTCGACATATTTTACTATGACTTTTTTTCAATATACTATACTATAACTTTTTCGACATACTATACTATGATTTTTTTTTATTCAATATACTGTGACTCTTTTTTTTACATACTATACTATGACTTTTCTTTACTCTCTATACTGTCTTTTTTTTAATATATTGTACTATAACTTTTTTTCGACATATTATAGTATGACTTTTTTTCAACATTATACCATCACTTCTTTTTCGACATATACTATGACTTTTTTTTTGACATATTATACTATGACTTTTTTTCGACATATTATACCATGACATTTTTTATGACATACTATACAAGACTTTTCTTTACTCACTATACTGTCTTTTTTTTCGACATATTATAATATCACTTTTTTTCGACATATTTTACTATGACTTTTTCGACATACTATACTATGACTTTTTTTTGATATACTATACTATGACTTTTTTTCGACATATTTTACTATGACTTTTTCTCGATATTTTGCTATGACTTTTTTTTTTTACATATACTGACTTTTTTCGACATACTATACTATGACTTTTTTTTTTACATACTTTACTATGACTCTTTCGACATACTATACTATGACTTTTTCGATATACTATACTATGTCTTTTTTTTACTCATTATACTGTGACTTTTTTTCGACATATTTTACTATGACTTTTTTTCAATATACTATACTATAACTTTTTCGACATACTATACTATGATTTTTTTTTATTCAATATACTGTGACTCTTTTTTTACATACTATACTATGACTTTTCTTTACTCTCTATACTGTCTTTTTTTTAATATATTATACTATAACTTTTTTTCGACATATTATAGTATGACTTTTTTGGACATATTATACTATGACTTTTTTCGACATATTATACTATGACTTTTTTTCAACATTATACCATCACTTCTTTTTCGACATATTATACTATGACTTTTTTTCGAAATATTATGCTATGACATTTTTTATGACATACTATACTATGACTTTTCTCCGACATACTATACTATGACTTTTTTTCAATATACTATACTATAACTTTTTCGACATACTATACTATGATTTTTTTTTATTCAATATACTGTGACTCTTTTTTTTACATACTATACTATGACTTTTCTTTACTCTCTATACTGTCTTTTTTTTAATATATTATACTATAACTTTTTTTCGACATATTATAGTATGACTTTTTTTTGACATATTATACTATGACTTTTTTCGACATATTATACTATGACTTTTTTTCAACATTATACCATCACTTCTTTTTCGACATATTATACTATGACTTTTTTTCGAAATATTATGCTATGACATTTTTTATGACATACTATACTATGACTTTTCTTTACTCACTATACTGTCTTTTTTTTCGACATATTATACCATCACTTTTTTTCAACATATTATACTATGACTTTTATTTCGACATATTATACGATGACTTTTTTTTTGACATATTATACGATGACCTTTTTTTTGACATACTATACTATGACTTTTTTTTACTCACTATACTGTGCCTTTTTTTTCGCCATATTTTTCTGTGACTTTTTTTTCGACATATACTATGACTTTTTTTTTGACATACTATACTATGACTTTTTTTTTACATATTATACTATGACATTTTTTATGACATACTATACTATGACTTTTCTTTACTCACTATACTGTCTTTTTTTTCGACATATTGTACTATCACTTTTTTTCGACATAGTATGACTTTTTTTCGACATATTATGCTATTACTTCTTTTTCGACATATTATATTATGACTTTTTTTCGAGATACTATACTATGACTTTTAATAAACATACTATACTATGACTTTTTTCGATATACAATACTATGAATTTTTTTCGACATATTACACTATGACTTTTCTCCGACATACTATACTATGACTTTTTTTCAATATACTATACTATGACTTTTTCGACATACTATACTATGATTTTTTTTCATTGAATATACTGTGAGTTTTTTTTCGACATACTATACTATGACTTTTTGTTTTACATATTATGCTCTGACTTTTTTTTTTACATATACTGACTTTTTTCGACATACTATACTATGACTTTTTTTTTTACATACTTTACTATGACTCTTTCGACATACTATACTATGACTTTTTCGATACACTATACTATGCCTTTTTTTTACTTATTATACTGTGACTTTTTTTCGACATATTTTACTATGACTCTTTTTTAGATATATTTTACTGTGACTTTTTTTTTTAAATACTATACTATGACTTTTTTTTGACATACTATACTATGACTTTTTTTTACTCAATATACTGTGATTTTTTTTTCGACACATTTTACTGTGACTTTTTTTTCGACATACTATACTATGACTTTTTTATCGACATTATACAATGACTTTTTTTTTGACATACTATACTATGACTTTTTTTTGACATATTATACTATGACATTTTTTTGACATACTATACTATGACTTTTCTTTACTCACTATACTGTCTTTTTTTTTACATATTATACTATAACTTTTTTTCGACATATTATAGTTTGACTCTTTTTCAACATTATACCATCACTTCTTTTTCGACATATTATACTATGACATTTTTTATGACATACTATACTATGACTTTTCTTTACTCACTATACTGTCTTTTTTTTCGACATATTATACTATGACTTTTTTTCGACATATTATACTATGACTTTTTTTTCGACATACTATACTATAACTTTTTTTTGACATATTATACTGTGACTTTTTTTTCGACATATTTTACAATGACTTTTCCGACATACTATACTATGACTTTTTTTCGATATACTATACTATCATTTTTTTTTCTCATTATACTGTGACTTTTTTTCGACATATTTTACTATAACTTTTTTTTCGACATATTATACGATGACATTTTTTTTGACATACTATACTATGACTTTTTTTACTCACTATACTGTGACTTTTTTTTCGCCATATTTTACTGTGACCTTTTTTTCGACATATACTATGACTTTTTTTTGACATACCACAATATGACCTTTTTTTGACATATTATACTATGACATTTTTTATGACATACTATACTATGACTTTTCTTTACTCACTATACTGTGTTTTTTTTCGACATATTATACTATCACTTTTTTTCGACATTTTATAGTATGACTTTTTTTCGACATATTATACTATCACTTCTTTTTCGACATATTATACTATGACTTTTAATAAACATACTATACTATGACTTCTTTTTCGATATACAATACTATGAATTTTTTTCGACATATTATACTATGACTTTTCTCCGACATACTATACTATGACTTTTTTTCAATATACTATACTATGACTTTTTCGACATACTATGCTGTGATTTTTTTTTTATTCAATATACTGTGACTTTTTTTTCGACATATCTTACTATGATTTTTTTTTCGTCATATTATACTATGACTTTTTTTTGACATACTATTCTATGACTTTTTTTTTACATATTATGCTATGACTTTTTTTTTTACATATACTGACTTTTTTCGACATACTATACTATGACTTTTTTTTTGACATACTGTACTATGACTCTTTCGACATACTATACTATGACTTTTTCGATATACTATACTATGTCTTTTTTTTACTCATTATACTGTGACTTTTTTTCGACATACTATACTATGACTTTTAATAAACATACTATACTATGACTTTTTTTTCGATAAACAATACTATGAAATTTTCAACATATTATACTATGACTTTTCTCCGACATAGTATAATATGACTTTTTTTCAATATACTATACTATGACTTTTTCGACATACTATACTATGACTTTTTTTTATTCAATATACTGTGACTTTTTTTTCGACATATTTTACTATGACTTTTTTTTCGACATATTATACTATAACTTTTTTTTTGACATACTATACTATGACTTTTTTTTTACATATTATACTATGACTTTTTTTTTACATATACTGACTTTTTTCGATATACTATACTATGACTTTTTTTTTAAATACTATACTGTGACTTTTTGTCGACATATTATACTATGACTTTTTTTTCGACATACTATGCTATGACTTTTTTTTCGACATATTATACTATTACTTTTTTTTCGACATATTATACTATGACTTTTTTTTCGACATACTTCACTGTGACTTTTTTCCGATATATTATATATTTTTTTTTTTTTTCGACATACTATAATGTCACTTTTTTTCGACATATTATACTATGACTCTTTTACGACATATTATATATGATTTTTTTTTTGACATACTATAATGTCACTTTTTTTTGACATATTATACTATGACTTTTTTTCGACATACTATACTATGACTTTTAATAAACATACTATACTATGACTTTTTTTTCGATATACAATACTATGAATTTTTTTACATATTATACTATGACTTTTCTCCGACATCCTATACTATGACTTTTTTTTCGACATACTATACTATGACTTTTTTTTGACATTTTATACTGTGACTTTTTTTTCGACATATTTTACTATGACTTTTCCGACATACTATACTATGACTTTTTTTCGATATACTATACTATCATTTTTTTTTCTCATTATACTGTGACTTTTTTTCGACATATTTTACTGTGACTTTTTTTTCGACATATTATACGATGACATTTTTTTTGACATACTATACTATGACTTTTTTTACTCACTATACTGTGACTTTTTTTTCGCCATACTTTACTGTGACCTTTTTTTCGACATATACTATGACTTTTTTTTGACATACCACACTATGACCTTTTTTTGACATATTATACTACGACATTTTTTATGACGTACTATACTACGACTTTTCTTTACTCACTATACTGTCTTTTTTTTCGACATATTATACTATCACTTTTTTTCGACATATTATAGTATGACTTTTTTTCGACATATTATACTATCACTTCTTTTTCGACATATTATACTATGACTTTTTTTCGACACACTATACTATGACTTTTAATAAACATACTATACTCTGACTTCTTTTTAGATATACAATACTATGAATTTTTTTCGACATATTATACTATGACTTTTCTCCGACATACTATACTATGACTTTTTTTCAATATACTATACTATGACTTTTTCGACATACTATGCTGTGATTTTTTTTTTATTCAATATACTGTGACTTTTTTTCGAAATATCTTACTATGATTTTTTTTTCGACATATTATACTATGTCTTTTTTTTGACATACTATTCTATGACTTTATTTTACATATTATGCTATGACTTTTTTTTTTACATATACTGACTTTTTTCGACATACTATACTATGACTTCTTTTTTGACATACTTTACTATGACTCTTTCGACATACTATACTATGACTTTTTCGATATACTATACTATGTCTTTTTTTTACTCATTATACTGTGACTTTTTTTCGACATACTATACTATGAATTTTTCGACATATTATACTATGACTTTTCTTCGACATAGTATACTATGACTTTTTTTCGATATACTATACTATGACTTTTTCGACATACTATACTATGACTTTTTTTTATTCAATATACTGTGACTTTTTTTTCGACATATTTTACTGACTTTTTTTTCGACATATTATACTATAACTTTTTTTTTGACATACTATACTATGACTTTTTTTTTACATATTATACTATGACTTTTTTTTTACATATACTGACTTTTTTCGATATACTATACTATGACTTTTTTTTTGACATACTATACTGTGACTTTTTGTCGACATATTATACTATGACTTTTTTTTCGACATACTATGCTATGACTTTTTTTTCGACATATTGTACTTTTACTTTTTTTTTGACACATTATACCATGATTTTTTTTTCGACATATTATACTACTACTTTTTTTTCGACATATTATACTATGACTTTTTTTTCGACATACTTCACTGTGACTTTTTTCCGATATATTATTTTTTTTTTTTTTTTACGACATAATATATTTTCACTTTTTTTCGACATATTATACTATGACTCTTTTACGACATATTATATATGATTTTTTTTTTGACATACTATAATGTCACTTTTTTTCGACATATTACACTATGACTTTTTTCAACATTATACTATCACTTCTTTTTCGACATATTATACCATGACTTTTTTTCGACATACTATACTATGACTTTTAATAAACATACTATACTATGACTTTTTTTTCGATATACAATACTATGAATTTTTTTACATATTATACTATGACTTTTCTCCGACATACTATACTATGACTTTTTTTCGATATACTATACAATGATTTTTTTTTATTCAATATACTGTGACTTTTTTTTCGACATATTTTACTGACTTTTTTTTCGACATATTATACTATAACTTTTTTTTTTACATACTATACTATGACTTTTTTTTTTACATATACTGACTTTTTTCGACATACTATACTATGACTTTTTTTTGACATACTATACTGTGACTTTTTTTCGACATATTATACTATGACTTTTTTTCGACATACTATGCTATGACTTTTTTTTCGACATATTATACTATTACTTTTTTTTTGACATATTATACCATGACTTTTTTTTCGACATATTATACTATTACTTTTTTTCGACATATTATACTATGACTTTTTTTTTGACATATTATATTGTGACTTTTTTTTTGGACATACTATACTATGACTTTTTTTTCGACATATTATACTATGACTTTTTTTCGACATATTGTACTAAGATATTTTTTTCGACATACTATTCTGTGACTTTTTTTCGACATATTATAAATGATTTTTTTTCGACATATTATACTATGACTTTTTTTTCAACATATTATACTATGACTTTTTTTTCGACATATTATACTATTAAATTTTATTCGACATATTATACCGTGACTTTTTTTTCGACATATTATACTATTACATTTTTTTCGACATATTATACCGTGACTTTTTTTTCGACATATTATACTATGACTTTTTTTTGACATACTATACTTTGACTTTTCTTTACTCACTATATTGTATTTTTTTTGACATATTATACTATAACTTTTTTTCGACATATTATAGTATGCCTTTTTTGCTACACATTATACTATGACTTTTTTTCAACATTATACCATCACTTCTTTTTCGACATATTATACTATGACTTTTTTCGACATATTATTTTATGACTTTTTTTTTTACATATACTGACTTTTTTCGACATATTATACTATGACTTTTTTTTCGACATATTATACTATGACTTTTTTTTGGCATACTATAATATGACTTTTCTTTACTCACTATATTGTCTTTTTTTTGACATATTATACTATAACTTTTTTTCAACATATTATACTATGACTTTTTTGCGACATATTATACTATGACTTTTTTTCGACATACTATACTATGACTTTTTTTCAACATTATACCATCACTTCTTTTTCGACATATTATACTATGACCTTTTTCGACACATTATTTTATGACTTTTTTTTTTACATATACTGACTTTTTTCGACATATTATACTATGACTTTTTTTTTTACATATTATACTGTGACTTTTTTTTGGACATACTATACTATGACTTTTTTTTCGACATATTATACTATGGCTTTTTTTCGACATATTGTACTATGATTTTTTTTTCGACATACTATAGTATGACTTTTTTTTCGACATAATATACTGTGACTTTTTTTTGACATATTATAAATGATTTTTTTTTCGACATATACTATGACTTTTTTTTCAACATATTATACTATGACTTTTTTTTCGACATATTATACTATTACATTTTTTTCGACATATTATACCGTGACTTTTTTTTCGACATATTATACTATTACATTTTTTCGACATATTATACCGTGACTTTTTTTTCGACATATTATACTATGACTTTTTATTGACATACTATACTATGACTTTTCTTTACTCACTATATTGTCTTTTTTTTGACATATTATACTATAACTTTTTTTCGACATATTATAGTATGACTTTTTTTTCGACATATTATACTATGACTTTTTTTTTGACATATTATACTGTGACTTTTTTTTTGGACATACTATACTATGACTTTTTTTCAACATTATACCATCACTTCTTTTTCGACATATTATACTATGACTTTTTTCGACATATTATTTTATGACTTTTTTTAGACATACTATACTATGACTTTTTTTTTGACATACTTTACTATGACTCTTTTGACATACTATACTATGACTTTTTCGATATACTATACTATGTCTTTTTTTTACTCACTATACTGTGACTTTTTTCGACATACTATACTATGAATTTTAATAAACATACTATACTATGACTTTTTTTTCGATATACAATACTATGAATTTTTCGACACACTATACTAGGACTTTTCACCGACATACTATACTATGACTTTTTTTCGATCTACTATACTATGACTTTTTCGACATACTATACTATGACTTTTTTTTATTCAATATACTGTGACTTTTTTTTCGACATATTTTACAATGACTTTTTTTCGACATATTATACTATGACTTTTTTTCGACATATTATACTATGAATTTTTTTCGACATACTATACTATGACTTTTTTTCAACATTATACTGACTTTTTTCGACATACTATACTATGACTTTTTTTTTGACATACTATACTGTGACTTTTTGTCGACATATTATACTATGACTTTTTTTGCGACATATTATACTATTACTTTTTTTCGAAATATTATACTATGACTTTTTTTTTGGACATACTATACAATGACTTTTTTTTCGACTGTTATGCTATTACTTTTCTTTCGACATATTATACTATTACTTTTTTTTCGATATATTATACCATGACTTTTTTTTCGACTTATTATACTATGACTTTTTTTCTGAAATATTATACTATGAATTTTTTTCGACATATTATACCATGACTTTTTTTTTCGACATACTATACTATGACCTTTTTTTCGACATACTATATTGTGACTTTTTTTCAACTTACTATACTATGACTTTTTTTCGACATACTATACTATGACATTTTTTCGACATACTATACTAAGCCTTTTTTTCAACTTACTATACCATGACTTTTTTTCGACATACTATACTATGACATTTTTTCGACATATTATACTATGACGTTTTTTTCGACATACTATACTATGACTTTTTTTCGACACACTATACTATGACTTTTTTTGCGATATACAATACTATGAATTTTTCGACATATTATTCTATGACTTTTCTCCGACATACTATACTATGACTTTTTTTTATTCAATATACTGGGACTTTTTTTTCGACATATTTTACTATGACTTTTTTTTCGACATATCATACTATTACTTTTCTTTTACATTTTTAGGACATACTATACTTTGACTTTTTTTACTAATTTTTTTTTTTATATATATATATATATATATATACATTTTAAGGACATACTATACTTTGACTTTTTTTTTTTTTTTTAATTTTTTTTTAATTTTTAACATTTTTACGACATACTATACTTTGACTTTTTTTAATGTTTTTTTTTATTAATTTTTTTTTTACATTTTTAGGACATACTATACTTTGACTTTTTTTAATACTTTTTTTTTTTTTTACATTTTTAGGACATACTATACTTTGTCTTTTTTTTTTTTTTTTATATATATATTTTTTTACA
>CAKAOJ020000337.1:660000-662500 GCA_916701645.2 Sebastolobus alascanus | reverse complement strand
ATACTTTGACTTTTTTTAATGTTTTTTTTTATTAATTTTTTTTTTACATTTTTTCGGACATACTATACTTTGACTTTTTTTAATATTTTTTTTTTTACATTTTTAGGACATACTACGCTTTGTCTTTTTTTTTTTTTTTTATATATATTTTTTTTTTTGCATTTTTAGGACACACTATACTTTGACTTTGTTTTACATTTTTAGGACATACTATACTTTGACTTGTTTTAATACTTTTTTTTTTTTTTTTACATTTTTAGGACATTCCATATTTTGATTTTTTTTTTTTATATATCTTTTATTTTAACATTTTTAGGACATATTATACTTTGACTTTTTTTTTACATTTTTAGGACATACTATACTTTGACTTTTTTTTTACATTTTTAGGACATACTATACTTTGACTTTTTTTAATTTTTTTTTTATTACATTTTTAGGACATACTATACTTTGACTTTTTTTTACATTTTTAGGACATACTATACTTTGACTTTTTAATACTTTTTTTTTTTTTTTACATTTTTAGGACATACTATACTTTTCATTTTTTTTTTTTTTTTATATATATTTTTTTTTTACATTTTTATGACATACTATACGTTGACTTTTTTTTACATTTTTAGGACATACTATACTTTGACTTTTTAATACTTTTTTTTTTTTTTACATTTTTAGGACATACTATACTTTGACTTTTTTAATATTTTTTTTTTTACATTTTAAGGACATACTATACTTTGACTTTTTTTTACATTTTTAGGACATACTATACTTTGACTTTTTTTTACATTTTTAGGACATACTATACTTTGACTTTTTTTACAAATTTTTTCTTTTTTTATATATACATTTTTAGGATATACTATACTTTGACTTTATTTTTTTTAATTTTAACATTTTTACGACATACTATACTTTGACTTTTTTTTTACATTTTTAGGACATACTATACTTTGACTTTTTTTAATTTTTTTTTTATTACATTTTTAGGACATACTATACTTTGACTTTTTTTTTACATTTTTAGGACATACTATACTTTGACTTTTCGTAAAAAAATTTTTATTACATTTTTAGGACACACTATACTTTGACTTTTTTTTTACATTTTTAGGACATACTATACTTTGACTTTTTTTTTTTTTATTTTTAACATTTTTACAACATACTATACTTTGATTTTTTTTTACATTTTTAGGACATACTACGCTTTGTCTTTTTTTTTTTTTTTTATATATATTTTTTTTTTTGCATTTTTAGGACACACTATACTTTGACTTTGTTTTACATTTTTAGGACATACTATACTTTGACTTGTTTTAATACTTTTTTTTTTTTTTTACATTTTTAGGACATTCCATATTTTGATTTTTTTTTTTTATATATCTTTTATTTTAACATTTTTAGGACATATTATACTTTGACTTTTTTTTTACATTTTTAGGACATACTATACTTTGACTTTTTTTTTACATTTTTAGGACATACTATACTTTGACTTTTTTTAATTTTTTTTTTATTACATTTTTAGGACATACTATACTTTGACTTTTTTTTACATTTTTAGGACATACTATACTTTGACCTTTTTTTTTTTTTATTTAATACATTTTTAGGACCTACTACACTTTGTCTTTTTTTTTTTTTTTTTTTTTATATATATTTTTTTTTTTACATTTTTAGGACATACTATACTTTGGCTTGTTTTAATACTTTTTTTTTTTTTACATTTTTAGGACATACTATACTTTGACTTTTTTTTTTTTTATTTTTAACATTTTTACGACATACTATACTTTGACTTTTTTTTTACATTTTTAGGACATACTATACTTTGACTTTTTTTAATTTTTTTTTTATTACATTTTTAGGACATACTATACTTTGACTTTTTTTTTACATTTTTAGGACATACTATACTTTGACTTTTTTTACTAATTTTTTTTTTTTTATATACATTTTTAGGATATACTATACTTTGACTTTATTTTTTTTATTTTTAACATTTTTACGACATACTATACTTTGACTTTTTTTTTACATTTTTAGGACATACTATACTTTGACTTTTCTTAAATTTTTATTTATTACATTTTTAGGACATACTATACTTTGACTTTTTTTTTACATTTTTAGGACATACTATACTTTGACTTTTTTTAATTTTTTTTTTATTACATTTTTAGGACATACTATACTTTGAACTTTTTTTTTTTTTTTTTTTTAATATTTTTTTTTTTTTTTACATTTTTAGGACATACTATACTTTGACTTTTTTTTTACATTTTTAGGACATACTATACTTTGACCTTTTTTTTTTTTTATTTAACATTTTTACGACATACTATACTTTGACTTTTTTTTTTCATTTTTATGACATACTATACTTTGACTTTTTTTTACATTTTTAGGACATACTATATTTTGTCTTTTTTTTTTTTTTTTTTATATATATATTTTTTTTTACATTTTTAGGACATACTATACTTTGACTTTT